>JARFIZ010000343.1:0-10606 GCA_036325965.1 Sinopyrophorus schimmeli | reverse complement strand
TTTGGAGGTTCAGAAATTGAGTTCTAAAATACTGGAATTGAATAATAAAGTTTTAGATTTACAAAATGAAAATGTTAGATTATGTCATGAAAATGAAGATTTAAGCAATAAGAAACTTGACACACAAAAGAGTAGTAAGAATTCAAGTACAGATGGTAATTCTCCAGAACATTTTGAAATTATAGACAAAAGTAATTTATCAGTTGGAAAACAAGACGATAGTATTTCTAACAATAGTTTAAACGAAAATGATTGGACAAGCGTTTCATTACCAACTCCTGAACTGATTGAAGAAATTATTGAAAGAAAGGAGTTACAACCACGACCAAAAATAGATGTGTGTGATAAAAATCCACGGTGAGTATTTTACATGTACAGTCCAAGCTAAACAGAAATTAAAAATAATTCGAGTTTCCAAAAAATGTTCAAATATTAAGTACTCCCATCGTTTCTTATTATGTTATAAATGTTATAAATGTAATTCAATTTTCTTGTTCTATATTATAATATACACAAGTATATTATTATTCAATCGAAATTGTTAAAGAATGGGTCTATCTTTTAATTTTGCCCATGCTTGCATGTACTTCTTTGAACTTCGAGTTATCGAACTATTTACTAATGGAAAACAGAATATAGCGAATTGTAAAAAGCTTTAAGTTATCGAAATAAAAAATATTACACATTGAAATAGGCATGTCGTTAGGAAACCGCCTCTATTTCGAGTTATAGAGGTTTGACTGTATTTTACTATATTTAATGTTATTTTTATATTTTAGAAAACTTCCAGAAAATTTTAAAAGCGAATTGCTACCTTTATGTATAACAAATGTCAATATTCAAAGTCAGGCGTTTGAAAGTATTACAAACGAAACTTTGATTCATATGCTCTCTCAATCTTTACTACGAATAATTCCAAATATTATATTAAATAAGCGCGAAGAAGTCATTCCATTACTCGTTAGTGTAATTTATTTAAATCCTAAAGCTTCGGAAAGGGATAAGTTACTTCAACAACTTTTTAATTTAAAGAAGAAACCTTCACAAGAAGAACGAGAAGTTATTTTAGCAGGTCTGTAAATAATTGAGTATATAATTCAAACGTGTGTTATAAACCTAATTTGTAGGTATTATAAGTATAGCTCGTTGTTCAGGGGAGAATATGGTAGAAAATGAAATTCTACCTCAGTGTTGGGAACAATTAACACACAAGCATTTAGAAAGGCGGCTTTTAGTTGTTGAATCATGCATTGCGCTTATTCCTTACGTTTCTGTAAGTTTAATTGAAATAAAGTAGTACCAAAAATTAATGATTTCTTCAATTTTATTGAGTTTGTATAATTTTAGAGTCCAATACGTAACTCTTTGATGCTTTCGATGCTACAACAAATGATGGAAGATCGTGAAGAAAAAGTTAGAGAAATGGTTGTACGCGCATTGGCTTTTATAGTTGGTTATTGTGATGATCTCGATAAATATTGGCAGTGTGAAGAACTCGCTATTCGAACCTTAAATGACACAAGTGATTGTGTAGTAAATATCAGTATGTATGTGTTATTTCCGGTGTTGGCACAATGGGCTTTAACGACAGGTATTCAGTTAATAAGTATTTAATATATTATTCCATTTAACGTGGTCTTGCAATTTCAGAACGGCTATCATCTGATTTAGTTAAGCAATTGTTATATAAGCTTAACAAAACTCTAAAAGACAGCGAATCTCAAAATAATAGCGATAAAATCGTACGAATTGTAAATGTAATTGATCGTCTACTTCCATTCATTTTTATACATATTGCAAGCAATTCTAGAATTTTAGATAACATTGAAAAGGATATGGCAATTGAACTTAGTAAGTTTTAGTTATTTATTGCGTTTTTACTCTTAAAAATGTTTAACGTTTATCAGGGCCTGAAGTTGTAAAGTTATGTACATCTTTAACAAATCCTTGCAATTTTTATGATGGCAAAGTTAACGTCGGTATGGTTTTTTATGAGTTTGGCAAATATTTTACCGGTTCTAAAGAAACTTGGCCTGAACTGGACTGGTTCCTTGATATTGTGTAAGAACTTTTACTTTATTGTATGCATTAGTTAATATTTTTCTACTGTTTTAGTTTACCTGATCTCTTAAATAATTTGAATCACATTGATGTAACTCAATATGCACTTCTTCAAAGTATTATTCATTTACAATTGCATATTTGTACAATTTTTGGTAAAAACTTTACACAAACCAAAATTCGACCATTATTTGACACGCACATACAAAATCTTCAACAAATACTCTCTAGTTTTAATCAGTATTCACCTAGTCTAAGCATAATACCAGTTTATTTAGTTTCTGTTTTAAGTTACTGTGATGACACCAATGAATTGTCAAGCGTTTTTAAACGATTCATTTGTGCTCTGCCGTTGTGCGGAACCCCCTTAGATTGTTTGGAAGTAACAACGAAGGGATTATGTAATTTTGGGTTACAAGAAATAGTTGTTTCTTGTTTGTGGGAAGGGGTTGTGCATCAGCGTCCTTTGGTCAGAGCCGCAACAGCTAGTTTATTTGCTACCGTTATTTGTTTATCAACAGAAGCATTATTGAATACTAAAGTGGCACCAGCTTTGGTCACGTTAGCTAATGACACCGACGTGTAAGTGATTTTGTACTTATTAAAGTTTGTATTTAGATCATTTCTTCTAGTCTAGTACGAACTGCAACAATTCCAGCTTTAGGCAACTTAATAACCGATTGTGGTGTACCAGAAATCCATGACAAAGCGTATTTGCAGCTGCAAATGTGTCTATCCGATCCTAGTTGTAGAGAAAATCATACTTTGTTAAGGCAATTGGTTGTTACTTTAGGTAATATTGTTAATAGTTGTAAGCCATCATTTAGAGAGGAAGGTGATTAATTAATGTTTTTTAATATTGGAGATGTTTTATTTATTATTTCTGTTTTAGTAATTTTAACACAATTATCTGGAATGTCGGCTTTTACTTCACATATGACAAATCAAACCAGAAAAGTTGATATGGCTTTAGCCCTTTTAGAAGCATTCTCTAATGTTATTTATAGTCCTTTAAGTAAACATGTTATAAATTCCGCTGTTTTACCTGGACTAAGGTAATTTTATAATTTAAAAGTAATATGAAAGAAAATATGCAATTTGTAAATACTTTTAGATGCTTGGAAACACTTGTAGTAGAAAATCCTTCGCTATCACCTCATCGTGATTCAGTAATTTCTATGATAAGGGAAACTGAAAACAGGGCAAATTTTAATATAGTAAATGCACCTGTTGATAAAGCTGGTAGTACACTCACACAAAATGTTAATCAAGGAGTGGAAGATATGAAGCAAAGAGTGAGTAAGATTTTTCAAAAACCATCTGGTCCTAATTTTCAAGGTATTTTTAAGAAAAAATAATTTAATTCTGTATTGTTTAGATAAGTTCACTTGTTTTCGGGATTTTTATTAATTTTGAAGAATTATCAAAATTAAACAGTTTTTCACTACTATTTCCATATCACGTCCCAGAAAACGACGATTTGTTTTGAATTCAAATAAGTCGAAAACTTATATAAATTTTTGGGGTAATTCTAGAGTAAAATATCTTTTGATGAAGGGAGCATATTTTCAGATTTTAATTCATCAGATTTTATTAATTTTTTATTTATGAAAAGTTAAACACAATGTAGAGCAATTGATAAATTAATTGCTAGTATAAAGTATATTGAACATGTCTATCTTTTTAATTTGAGTATCAATATAGAAGTAGCAATTCTTTTAGTAAATGGATGTTTTTAATTTTAATTAATCTGTTTTTTTTTAAAGTAGAAATTTCTAAGAAGATTTAATAGTAAATAATATTGGAATTTGTAAAAATTAAGCCAAATAAGCGAGCAACATTTTTATGTAGAGTAATAAGATTCAATTTTTTAATGTTTATACATAATATTGATTACTAGCTTATTACGACGTTCTAATGCTAAAGGTCCAATCAATATTATATGTTGATGCACGTTGATTAAATAATAAAGATAATAATTTTGTACAAGATTGAATTGAACTTAAATCCATGTATTTGTCAGTATATTAATATTCAAGTTTTAGAATGAACGATCATAATTTTTGTTGTAATAATTAGGTAATGTAGCGTACCCTGTATGTGATTGAATGCCAAATTGTGGCATGTAGAGAGTGCCTTTATGAACGATTTCATTAACATTTTGGATTTGTGTGCAATAGCTTTAAGTTACTGAAATCGTTTATTAAAAATATTCATATTTTATTACGGCTAACATTAAATTTCACATATGTAGTAAAGTACCCAGGTTGTGAATTGTACTTTAAAAGAATATGCGCTTGTTGTATTTATGTAATGTTTATTATTGTCTATTGTGTATGTTGACGAAAAATGATAAGGGAAAGGTGATTTTTATATTTTATTCATTTGTTAATATATGTTTACATTTTTAAAATTGCATCTGTAGTATTTTTTATTTTTAATTGTAGACAATTATTTTTCATTAACAAAAACCTAATAATACAATTATTCATAAATTAACCGAAATTAAAATTACTTTAATCTTTGTAATTACAAATTATTGTCAGTTCATCGATGGCCTCTTTCTCAAACAATACTTTAATAAGTATCTTTATAACTACATTAAAGGCCATTAAAAATAATAACATTTAAGTTTGCATAAATTTTAATTATTTTGTAATTAATGTTGGGTTTAGTAACATTATAATTTACTGTTTCCCATAAGTATTTCTTTTACTAATTTTACAGCATATTTAGCAGTACCTGGTGCTGTAGTTACACCGTAACCGCCATGCCCATAATTATGTACTATTTTCAATTTACTTTCATAAACATTAATCATTTCTTTTTCAACTCGTACAGGAACTCTATGAGGACGTAGTCCAACACGTTGACCTAAAACTGGCGCTGCTTTTAAATTTGGCACTAACGATAGACAACGCTCTTTAATAGCTAATTCATCGTATTTAGAAATATTCAAATCATATGATTCGTATTGTCGGCAACCACCGAGGGTCACTGAATCAAAACCAGGGATAACATAAGTATCGAAATCACCATAGAAAAAAGTTTTAACCCAAGGTGCTTTAACTTTAATAACTTGTCCACGAATTGGTACTAATTTTGTGTCGTTACATAAATATTTAGCACCTAAACCGGTGCAGTTTATAACAACATCATATTGTCCAGCTAAGTGTGTTAGAGAGTGAATATTTTATTTACAACTAAACCTCCACTTTCTTTAAATTTCCTTGTAGCCCATGGAAGATAATATCCACACTCTACTAGCAAAGTAGTGAAGAAGGACCCATACTGCCAATTACCAGGACATAATTGCAGTTCTTCGTTGTCTGCAGAGCGATAAAGTGGAACTAATTTTTCAATGAATTTATTCTACAAATACTGTCATTTGAAACTAATCAAGATTGTTAAATTTTATAGATGCTTACTCTAACATTCTGAGGGCATATATTGGAAAATATATATCCAGAAACTTCTGTTACACCCGCAAGTGAAGCTTCAAATGTAACACGGGTTGAGTCCCAGTGTTCGTAAGCATCTTTGATCCATTTTCTAATAATATATTTAGGTTAGGTATATTTTTAAAGAACTCAAATGAATGAATATGATTCACTACCTTGTTATAGCTTCATTCGGACCCTCAAAGCAAGTACTCGGCCTGAACAGACCGGCTGCCACAAAGCTTGTGGTGTCTTTGTAGAATTTATCAGCTAAAATTGTTATATGAGAATTTCGGAATTGCTGTTGAAGTTCTAAAGCTGTTGTAAGACCTACAACCCCTGCACCTATTATACCAATATTTAGATCACCCATATTAATATTTGATTAATCATTTAAGTTAAAGGGTCCATATGTTATATTTGCGCGATAGCAGTGTAATTGAAGTAGACAAAGGTCAAATGTATTTTAATTTGTTTATATTGTTAAAATTTATTTCATTCAATGCTAATCTTTTAAGTTTAACTATTTCAAAACGATAAAATATGAACTTGAAATTCGATTTAAAAGTAAGGCCTTTTAACTGAGAAATTTAATTGGTTTGCTGTTTGGTAACTATGGTTACAGTACAAAAGCCTCATAATTTAACCAACCAGAATTCTTATGAATTTAAATTTTAAGAGAAGTTTTTTACTTTTGATAAAAATCGCAGGATTCTGACTAAATTATGCGTTAAATCGTATGTTAAAGTATACGTATTAACAGTTTATTAAAAACATTAAAGTGTACTTTGAAAATTCAAGGCCGATTATAAATTTCCTATGCAACATGTACTTCGTAGGTGGAATCTATTTATTTATTCTATAAGCAGTATACCTCAATAAATATAGTTTTAAAATACGTGTTCGAAAATTTGAATTGAATAATTAAGTTAGAAATAGATATTGTTTTTATTCTAAAAGTATTTGTGAAGTTGCATCGACTTTATGGTATAATCAATATTCACATTTAACAAAACTTCTTTATTTGATAAGTAATTATTTTTTAAAAACAGTTACAATCTGATAAATCACTCACATTGCATTATTTGAAGTACAACGAGTAGTTTTATAATCAGTTTTTGTTTGCAATTAAGTACAGCGTAGTATACATAATTTTATCTTACCAAAAATTAAAATACTTAACATTTTAAAACTACAATTAATATATAGCGCTTAAATTTTATACTACATGCTAATATAAATATAATAAATAGACATAGTCATGGATCTAAATGCCCTTAAAAACTCTTTTACATTAAACAAGAGTAATAGTTCTACAAATTTTTAACAATTAACTTTAAAATATGGCTCAAAATTCAAGTTATTAGTCAAGACTAGTATTGCTCAGGTTTTTACTTAATTTAAAAAATTATTTTGTCTTGTACTGTATTCTTTTATTACCTTTAAAGTTATTAGGTAATTTAGAATTACGTTCTAGAATTTAAAAGTTTGATTCTCTTTGCATTACGAATAGATCTAGATCCATTACAAAAAAAAAATGCATATAAAAATACTAAATAATATTTGAAATTTATACTTAATTACCATTGCACAACTTTTTAAAAACAAACAAATAAAATAGTTTTTAAAAGGGTGAGGTGATGTTTTAGAATAATGCACATACAGCATTAAAAATTAACCAGAAAAATTGAAATCTTAATGGACAGATTTAAAACGAAAATAAATTTCAATTTTCCTAGTTAAGCGTATCTGCTCACAACAGCCTGACTAGGAATGGACTAGTAATATAATATCAATGCCTCGTATAAAGTTTTATACAATTTTACCTAATACTGTCGGTTCATCTTTTAGAAAAGTACCAGAGCGTTGTACAAGAGGCGAATTTTTCTCTGGTTTATTAGTAGAAGTGTTATTGGTAGAAGCAATCTTTTTCTTCTGCTCGAGAGATGAATTGGGTTTTTTAATAACACTCGTTTTTTTGGTGTTATCCAATTTCTTTAGAGCAATTTTACTATTAATGCTGGTGCTACTAGTATTACTAGAGATAGGTCTTTTAGGTTGAACTGGCCTTAGTGCTACATTACCAGTAGTAGATACGCGTTTCGTATGTTCTTTGGACGTCCCGGTTGATTTTATAACGTTTTTAGTGCTCCCAGGACTAGACTGAGCTTTAACAGTGTTTTTAGCTGCGCTACTTTGTGTAGGTTTAGTAAGAGTACTACTACGTCTAAATGTGGATGGACTGGAGGGCGTATTGGCTGAACGAGCTGCTATTAATAGACTACGCCGTAATGAAGGACTATGTCCTTGTACTTGCTGTGCATTTTTAATAGCTGGACTAGAGTTTCTCGAAGAATCAGATGAGCTACTTGCTAATTTACTAGAATCTACACGCGTTTGAGTCTTTTTAATAGTCGACGCACTAAGATCCCTTATCCGTCTTCTTAGAGATGGATCTAATTGCATCCATATTGCACTACGCGAAGCTTGATCGATTTGCCTTACCATAGAAGATTCAATACGCGAATAAATCTTTCGTAAAAGATTTACAAACGTCGGACTCCAATTCTTTTTTAATATCTTATTACAGTTTATATAACTGTGACAAGCTTGATCTAATTTTAAAGCCTCCGCTGCCGATATAAAGTTTTCTTCTAATTGTGATATAGAAAGAGGTTGACTATCTAATGCAAGAAAATTAAAACTAATTAAAACTGCCGCATAATGTTGTCGCAAGTAAACTTGACAATAATCAGCTAATTGTAAAGCTAATTGTGCAACGCTTTCAGCCCATTTAGCTGTAGGCATGGTAGATAACAGTTTATCACATCGTAACGTGGTTTCGATTACCGTCTCAGGAGCCATGTGAACAACGTGCTGGTGATAACATTTATCTCGTAATTCCCGAACTAGATTAGCGAACGTTCGACTCGGCCAAACTTCAGTAAAATTTTGAGAAATCCATTTGAGACTTTCCTGATAAAGTTCGTCTAAGCTGTAAGTTGCAGTTAAAGGCAAAACTTCCACTACGCCCGTAATACAACCAGTACATGGTTTGTGGAAATTATGACAATGGCGAAGTTTTAATGCGTGTGCTACTACTTCCTTTAAGCCTTCTAAACCTAACATGTCTGATAAAGCAGCCAGTTCTACTAAACTGATCGATTGTGGTATATGAGCAGCCCCGCTGTATACATGACACATCGCAAAATGTACAGCAGCATACGAATATCCTTGTATAGAAACTACATCATCAGAACTATTTCCACCTAAAATTGCAGCAAAATATTGACATCGCGATGATAGAATACATTTATGTGCGCGCAACTTCCGTCCACTGACTTCAATTGTTATATCGGGTCCTATTTCCTCTAAAAACATTCTTAATAAATCTGTACCTAATCTTTGTACAGATTTTCGTGGTGGAAGTACTGTAGATTCATTTTCACAAGTTTCAGTGGATTCTAATTGGAAGGGCTGCGGAGAACTGCGATAACTTGCTGAGCGGAAAGTTGCCAAAGGACTTTCGACCCAAGATTTTTCTGGGATTGAGCGACTCATCCGAGGAGCAAGAAATAAATCCATTCTTGGTGCTTGTTCTTGTAAATCCGATAATCTAACAAACTAAAAAAAAAAACGAATTAATTTCGTTCAATGAATATTTAAAATGTATGCTAATTAAAATTAAGCAAGCGTAAAATATTTAAATTAATTTGAACAAACTTGTTTCTTTAAGATGAATGCACCACATTTATTATAATAATGAATTTGCTTCAAGGTAGCTACGCTATATAGTGTATAGTACAGTAACACCCCTATTAACTGACACGGAGAAATCTTAGAATTTTTTTCCTTGTAAACGGTTTAACTTATAAACTATTCAAATAGATTCTTATAAGAAATTTCAAGTACTATAAAAAAGTACTGATATAAAATCTTCCTAACTCTAACCGATTACGAGATATTCCGCCTATAAACATTGAGTCATCTTGAAATTTTTGTGTATTAACAACAGTTTAATCGTTAAATTAACAACTTATTTCCTATAAGAATCCGTATTCAGATAGTTTGTAAGTCGAGCTGTTTCAAGAAAAAGAAATTCAAAAATATTCCGATTTCTTTACGTTACATAAAAGACGAATGAAAAAATAAAATAGACGCCTCAAAATATATTAAAAGCACATATTTCGCTTTTAAAGATACTCTACCAAAATTTTGATGCGCGTTTCAATTTTTTTTTCACATTCTAAAGTATACATTCATATTATGTTTCATTTAAAACATGACCACACAAACCATCTATTTAACAGACACTTCTATTGAGAATCGCAAACGCAAGCTATTTTGTCTGTTATTGAACAGACAAAATAGCTTGCACCAAGCGTGTCCACTAAATAGAGGTTTCACTGTATACTGTATATTACCTGCTGTGTGGATTGAGAAGGCTCTTTATCTTTTTGGTCATTTTTAGCTTCCTCGTTCTTAATTGGTGGTGTTGATGATTCAATTTCTTCAATATCTTTGATGTCATCTGTATTTATTTTAACAGTAACTTCAGCAGTTATATCTAAAATTTATTTAATAATGTTGATTAAATCAAGACAAAATGAATAAAAAATTACCTTGGATTTCAGATGTTCCTACTTCTGAATTATTGTCCTGATTAACTACTTTTTCACATAGAAGCGACTTAGAAATTGGATTTTCAATTTTTGTACTTGAACTCTTTTTTCTTCCATATAAGGAATTACTTAATCTACTGGGCATTTCTCTTTTGGGTACATTAAAATCTATTGTCATTGAAAAAATATTCTTTTTTTCTACAGGCGGTGCAGGTGCAGCCTCACCTGCATCGACTGATTCCAAGTCGACGAAAAATCCCACAGGTGTTTTATTAACTATTTCTGTATCAAGCTGGACTATCGAGTTGTGAGGTGTATTGGTTTCCGTTTTCGGTTCTTGTAAATCGGAGGTGGTTGGATGATTTGCTTCCGATGCCGCTTCTGGCATTTGTAACATTGAATATTGAGGTATAGATGATCGAAATATAAGGGCACCTTGTCTTCTTTCATCGCTTCGGCGATAGTCAAAATCACCGTCATCGC
>JARFIZ010000342.1:0-10377 GCA_036325965.1 Sinopyrophorus schimmeli | reverse complement strand
CATGCTTTTTGATTTTCAAAACGTTTTTGCAAAGCTCTGGAATAGCACGCCTATGGTTTCTTAGGCCTATCCGAAGCCAAAAGGCTGCCGAATCCGAATCTGTATAGTTTTAAAGATCCGTCCACAAATAACGGCGCTACAATTTTTTAAAATTGAAAAAGCATGGATTTTAACCCATTGATTTTGACAAAAAATGAAAAAATAGAATTGCTTTATATTGCAAGGGGGTGTTCCTACGTACTCCTAGTAACTATAGGTGGTGTCATTTCCGACGTTTTCCCCTCTAAAACAGAAATTTTGGCCTTTTGAAAAATTAAATTTGGCTTCAAAGTGCAACTTTTAAAACGCAATAACTTTTTTATCTTTGAGCAGCGCCCGGAAATTTTTTATTCTGGAATGTATTAAGCCTTAATACGCCAGAATCCGGTCCTAACTCAAAACCCCCAAAATCGGCCAAAATCGCCAAATACCTAGGAAATACCTAGGAACCCCTTCAAATCGGGGAAAGAATTATGTAAACAACCCTTTTACTCTTTTTGGGGGAGAAGAAATTGGGAAAAATAGATTGGCTTTGTATTTCAAAGGGATGTTGCTATGAACCCGTAGTATTCTTAGCCGGGACATTTTTTTCTCCTTCCCCTTTAACATTAAAAATTTTCGACATGTGTCAGCGTCAATTTTTCTTTAAAATCAAAACTTTAAATTAAAGGTTTAATTAAAATAATGTAGAAACAAATACGTAATACAGGGTATTACACCCTGTATTATGTTTCTCTTTTAACAAAATAAATGGATAATTTTATTTCAAAGAATCGGGGCTCTTTCAGTTGACTTTATCGCTTTTGATACCAGGTAACTTAGCTTTGGGGTCTGCGGATATGACGTATATTAGCACTTACATAAAACTTTCCATTTCTGAATCATTTTTTAATATACAACGAAGTGGTACGGTTGTGTTATTTATTATTATAAATGAGTGCTTCTAATTCTCATTACAACTCTTCACTTAAGGTGAATATTAATTCTAACCATTTCTTTTAAAATTCACACATTTTGTAAAAGATTTCAGCTAATAATTATTTCTTTATTTTACAGACAGAAATTGATTTGCTGGGGTAGAATGCATTGCACCACCACCTTCAACATTCAGTGTGGAAACAGGACAGTTGCTCTAGGACTGTTTGGACTAATGAAGCCTCTTCCAGGACACCTTTGAGACCACTGCTAAAAGTCTATCGGTCAACCATTAGGGCTCGGGGGTTGTGCACCACGTTTAAAGATTTGATGCCAGTTTTTTTTATATAGTAATTAGTGAGTATGCTATTTTATTAAATAAGTTAACATAATTTACTTTTATTTACTTTTTTTTAAAGTAACTAATGTGTTTTTTAATTTGTTTCAGTTAATGGGCATTTCTGCGCCTATAAGCATATGCAACAACAATAGCATAGAGACGTCACAAAAGATCTGAGTTCCGGTATTGGGCAATAGAGGTCGCGATGAAAAATTTTTCCTAATGGCTGCTTGTTTATGTGTCAGTTTGACAGACATTCATATTACATGGATAGTCTGAAATTAAAGTGTTGCGAAGCTTAAAAGTGCTCAAAGTATTATTTCTATATTAACGGATGTGCAGCTTTCGTTATTCTAATGCTACCGCATTCCTATTCTTTGAATGACTTTCTTATGTGTTTAGAAGAAATCCAATGTCACCGTTTTAATCGTGATGTGATTGATGTGATGTGGAATACTACCTTTGGAATATTGCTGTTCTTCTTTCTCAGTTATGGAAACTGCATACGGAAGCTATGTATTTAGCTTGAATTATATGGAGTTGGAATATTTGGTATTGGCAGAAAATGCACCGCTTTATTACTTTGAAAAATGTTTATATTGTTATTATTTAGTTAGTATATTGTTAATAAGTAAGTTATTTGAGTCATTGTTGTTTCATATGTCTGACACCAAAATTTATGTTATGGAGGATCATTAGAATATTGCTGGTATTCTTCTTCAGTTATGCTTGGGCTACGTTTTATGCAATCTCAATATAAAAGCTAATAATCAGGCAACACAATTTATAAATAAGGTTTTAGTGTTGTCTTTCACATTGTTTCATAGCTGAAGACAGTTGTGGCTACCTGTACTGTGTACAGGGGCCCTTCTGTTTGACCTCATGTTTTAGGGTAGTTTTTAAGTTCACTACACAATACATTTTTCGAATACTTTTTTTAAAATATTCCCACCACCATTCTTGGGTTTCTTTTTGTGTACACATTTAAATATTTAGTTATTCTTAATAATATTAAATCCACCCTAACATAAATAATTGGTGTTAACAGAAAACACACCACTTTATTACATTGCTAAAATGTTTATATTATTATTGTTTAGTTAGTATATTGTTATTCGAGCCATTGTTTGTTAATATGTGTGACACCATAATTCATTGCCCGTTTGCTCCAGATGTAGATACTTCATACAAAGAATTTGAGATCAGCAATTTAGTAATTTGTAATATTTATATATGTTTTTGGTTTAAAATCCTATTTGGATCTCTTAATTTTTAAAAAATTTCAATAATTTTATTCAAATACATTAGAATTATTTATGGCACTTGAAAAATATCTGGAGCAAGCGTTTTAATTTAAAGGGGGTTCTTCTATGACAAAAATAATTAATTAAATAGTCTTATTTGAGTAAAAAAGACATTGTTATAAATCAACTTATAACAGATATATTTGCGTTTACTTAGACATTGTGTCTGCTTATATTTAAGTTAGTTGATAACAGTGGTGACTTCTTCTGCTGTGCAGGAGAGGCCCTGTTTGACCTATTGTATTAGGATAGTTTTTAAGTTATACAAAACACACTTTGGCTTGTTTGTTTATCCTTACATAACTTTTAAGGGGTTGTTTTACTTAATTTAAGTATCAGAAACAATGTCTATGAACTATTATGGCGTCAGATACACAAACGAACAAACATGGGGCAAAGATTGAAAATGTACTTATTTTAAGATGAAATCCACATGTTCTTTCCACACACATACACATTTTGTAAATTAGGCTAACTCGTGCACTTTAAATACTTACTTTAAATTTCATCTTTTGATGGCGTTAATTCTCATCTCTTTTTTAAATTTCATTTAGTATTTTGTATATTTTTCTATTCTCTTCTTAAAAATTATCACTTCTTACTTTTCATTGTTTTATAATTTAATTTATTATTGTTTGGACTTATTTAATATTTCACCTTTTTATCTTTGCAATACTTACCTTTTTTTTTGTTGTCTTCCCTTTGATTTATGTAGCATTTTGAAGGGCACTTAATTTTTATTTATTATTCCTTTTATAGAATAAAACAGCCACCGCACTCACATTTTGTTATTATATATTTTCACACACACACACTTAAAACACCTCCCTTTTATTTATATTATTTAATTAATAAGCATTTGTAAATAAAATGTACAAATTATTATGTATATACAATAAAGAGTCTTTATCGTTACCCGAATTTTATTAAAAATTAATTGTAAGAACTAATGCAGCTGGGGTTTACATTTAAATCAAAAATAATTTTTAAAGTACCAGTATATAATTGTACTAAACTACTTGAACATTCAAATATAAATATTAAACTAATAGTCTGGAAACATTAATATTTATAACATTTAAAACACAAACTTAATATAAGAACGCCATAGCTCAGTTGGCTAGCTATCGGTTGTTTGTTTCTAAAGGTCTCGAGTTCGATTCCCATACCGGTCGAATTTTTAAAAATCTTTAAGAAAAATCCAACGAGCAACGAGCCGAACGAGACGAATGACGAATGACGAATGACTGTAGGATACTCCTGATTTGAAAAATATTTTTAAAAATCTCTAAGATAAACCCTCGGCCGACTCGGCCGACTCGGCCGACTGCCACTCGCGATTTGAAAATACATTTTCGCAAAGATAAGAGGCTGTTTTTTATTGCGTGGGCCGTTTCACGCTCCAGCGCGTTTTGAAAACATTGGCAAAACGACTTAAAAATTTTTATAGCCCGAGGCTACAAAGATTTTCGCAAAGATAAGAGGTTTTTTTTATTGCGTGGGCCGTTTCACGCTCCAGCGCGTTTTGAAAACATTGGCAAAACAACTTAAAAACTTTTATAGCCCGAGGCTACAAAGATTTTCGCAAAGATAAGAGACATTTTATTATTATTTTTTTTTTAATCTCTAAGATAAACATTCGGCCGACTGTAACTCGCGATTTGAAAATACATTTTAGCAAATATTATTTGAATTTCCAACAGTAATTTATTTTTTTAAGTATTTTCATATACTCTACTTTAAAAATTATTTACTGCAAAAATTAAATACAACCATTAGCGTTAAACTGCAGAAGTGAATTAAAAAAAAACAAGTAGTTTATAATTTTATTTATTTCCCAGTCCCACTTTACAACTAAGTATACGTTAACAAAAATAATGACAAAACTACAATCTCTTTATAATTATAAATAATTAAAAACTATAGTAAATAGAAGTGAATAATAACAATAACTTTGTTTTTTAATAAAAATTAAAAACTCAAAATAATATTGCAATAACCAAATGAATAATAAGTATATAGCGAAACAAAATAAATTAAAAGCGAGAGCAAGAGTGTGAAATAACTACAAACCAAGTAATTAAAATAAATAAAAGTAGAATATTTAAGTTTGTGTTTGGAATTCGAGGGAAAGAAATATATAAACACTATCTTTTACATATCTTCTTTGACGTTTGTTTTATAGACATTGTTACTTGTCACATACCCAAATTAAGTAATCAAAATCATTATGCATATTTCTTTCTAATTATAAGTTTCTAACCCTTACTTCTAAATGGGACGTTTGATATTTTATGTAATTTCGATTTTATAAAATTTTAAGTTAACAAAAATTCTTAAAATGAATTCAACAACAAATGTGGTTTTATTATGTAGAAAAATGTTTCAAAAATAATTTGATTACAAAAACTAAATTGTATAAAATAATTAAAATCAATAATTTTGTTAATTGAATTGTGAAATATTAATAAGAGCCTCAAATAACATGAGTTGTGTGTCTGTAGAAATACTTAAAATCTATCCTAACACAATGGGGGTCAAACAGCAAGGACTTTGTGGCACAGCACAAGGACCATCACTGTTATCCGGTAACTTATATCTACAAACAAAACAATGTCCAAATAAATACAAGGGCCTTTTTAAAATAAGTAATATGTTACTTTCTTGTTTAAAAAAAAACACTCTTTGGACGAAGTGTCCACAAAAAAAAACCATTACACAAATTAAACTTGAATGCGTTTCCTCCAGGTTCTCTAATTCGTGATTCCCGAATCATTAATTTCATTAGTTATATTCCAGATATTCCAAGAAACATTTTAATTTGGAAACCAAACATCGTCCAAGTATTTGATGCAAACGTAAGGATTCCTTGAAATCGTTACCTTCCAATTTCCGAAAAGAAATCTCCTGCAAACAGATATATTTAAAAATGTTCATGTAAAAGTTGGTTTATTTTCAGTATATTAACAATTCTAATTAACTGTAAGAGAGCCCATTTCAAATAAAAGTATGTTCGCACTTTGCTGTGCCCATGCCTTCTACGTTCTTTGAATCATCCTTCGAGAATGGTTTCTGGATTGAGTTAAATTATTCTGGGACCATCACCCACTATTTAAAACACAGATGCACATAGTTTTTGATGGACGTACTTGGTATAGAAATAATATTACTTCAAACGTATACCGAACGTTTTAAGATTTAGTTATAAAGCTTCTTTTATAATATTCATAGACTCTCCATAATTCCATACACTACAAGAGAAAAATACTTATTAATATCTGCAGAAAGTTATCATAAACGTTACCTACCTTTTCTTAATTTGCTGGAAGTCCCAAGTTTCTTAAATTATCGAAATTAATCTTCAAAGTTTTACATCAAAGTGCAGCGTACATATCAACTCTTCAAATAGAATTTAGGGTACATGCTTATGCACAGAAGTATCACTGAATATTTCTCTGCCTATTTAAAGGAACCCAAAATCACAACCATGATCTTTCATACCCTAAAATAATTCATAATATATTATTCGAACAAATTTAAGATAGGTATTAGAAGTGGAATAAAAACAAATCGACCATTTTGAAATTATTTAGCTGCCAATTGTTCTTTGGTACACTCAAAAGAGAAAATTTTTGGGGATTTTTAACTAATGGGAAAACCCCAAAACAATGGCGGCTTTTTTTACCGATTTAGAGACATTCATTGATGGAAATGAATACAGCAGTAACTATCAATTGTTTAACCTTAAAAATATGTATAGAATATGTGATACAAAATATAACTTCAGAAGTTTCTAAACTGTCCAAAGGATTTTTAAAGTTTTTTCAACAAACCAACACAAAACAGAGACGATCTCAACCAAATTAAAACTGCACAAAGGCACCATATGTAAACAAATAAATAAAATACACTCACCTTAATGTAAACTTTTCAAATTAATTCCAGGTACACATATTTCCTTGAAGATCTTCTTAAAACAATCCCGTTCCTTTAAGTCTTCGTTAATAAATTAATCCAATTTTTATTTTAAATGCTTAAGGTTAACATGATTATTTCATCTAGTACATCTCGATGATCCTGTTATGCTACATTTCCTGACCTGAGGAAAATTCCCGAAGAGTTCTTCAGTTGAAAGATTATCCAACTCCAGCTTATGGTCTGGACTTTCATAGTTGCGCCCATTTAAAAGATTAAAATCGTTATTAGTTTGTTTTAAAAATGCTCATTTAGTTAATAAAAGCTTTCTTACGATTCTCTTTAAAACAAAATTACATGCTTTTAATTAATGAAGTTTAAAAGTAAATATATTAAAATTATTAAATTATAAAGAAAATATTGTTTAAATATGTACATGTAATTGACTCTGTAAGTAGCTAAATATAAAACATTTACAATAATATACAAACATTCGTAGAAAATTACAAGAACAACATAAAATTTTTTAATAAGGACAACATAAAATAAAAATTAAACAAAACTATGGCATTTTACCTCCTTCCTTCGTAGACCCATCCTGTACTTCATCGGACCCTCTGTTATTTTCCACATTATTAACCTGCGAGCACCCATCAGAAGATTCTGAACTATCCCCATAACGATCGTGCAGTTTACTTAACTTCCTCGAAAACTGAAAACCTCTAAGATTATTATTTTTTACTTTTCCTACTAACTGCTTTGCTTCTTCTTCGAGCCTTTGTAAACGTTCCTCCCGTTTTGCCAATCTCTCTTCTGTGCTTTCTGAACTTGAAGTGCCAGGCTGCGGTTCCGGCAAGTTCGATATTTCTTCAGGGGCATCAAAACCACTCGTTTCCCTGCCATCAACCGATTTAGTACAAATTACATTATTGTTATCCGAAATACTGCTTGTTTCACAAACGGAATGACTTATTTCTTCTTCTAAAAGCTTCAACTGTTCCTCTTTGTTAATGAAAACGTCTTCCTTTGTATTTTGATGGGAAATCGCTGGATAGTCTTCCCCACTTTGAGTTTTTTTAATTGTTAATAGAATATCTTCCTCTAATTTTTTATACATGTCGTCTATATCTTTTTTTCTGCTCTCTTCTGCCTTATCACATTTGTAAAAAGCTTTTGTATTGGAACTACAAGGGTTTGTCGTTTGATCAATGTCCTTATCATTATTTTGTACTAAATCAGTCTTTAATGTTTTAGAGTTCGAAGATTCATCGAATTGTGAAGAAGGTAAAACTGCTTTTTGATCCACCTCTGAATATGGAGGTAAACCATTCACCTGTTGAGTAGAAGTTTCATCCTGCTCAATTAAAGCGATTTCGTTTTGTATTACTTCCAAAATGCTTTCGTTTTGTGCATTGAGAGGTTCGCCAGAGGTTTCTTTGTCAATCAAAGGATCTTGTGAGTTAACAGCATAAAGATCTTCCTCGTCACTGCTGGATTCCCTTTCATCGCTGTAGCCGCTTTCGGCACTGTTGTTAAAGTCTTCAACGATTGCTGTTTTTCTCGATGTAAACTCCGTACGTAATTGTTTCCACTGCTCTTCGGTCGTGTTGTTTTTTTCCTTCGCTTGCAACCACTTCTCTCGACAATATTCGAGCTCCTCTTTGAGCTCGTTTAAGAGCTTACGTTTCTGCGCCAATTCGTAACGTAAGATTTTCTCCTGCGTATGTAATTGCTGGTGTTGCTTTTGCATTTTTCCCACCTAAAATCAAAACTGAATTACTAGCCCGCGCAAAGTACTAAACCACACCAACCACATGCCAAGTTTGAGAGAGTTCAGTTGAAACAGTTTCGAGACGTTTCTCTTGGTCCTGCAGCCTCGTTTCTAAATGAGTGTTTAATTGTTTTAAGCGAGACGTTTCCTTCTCCAAGGACTTCTTTTCCAATATTAGGTCCTACAAAGATTGTGGTTTAAAAAGAGGAAATAGAAGAGAAATGCCAGAAATGGTTTTACCTTTAGTCTAATGAAAGTTTTGCTCACGCTTAGAACAAGAGTGGGCCCTGTCGGTGTTTGTACCGATTTGTAGCAAGGATTTGTGTCCTGTGGCTCGTTGTGTTCTTGCAAATTGGTCGATGGTCGGACCTGGTGACTTAGGAGTTCGATGAGAACTCGCCATACTTTCGGTAAGTTCTGTACGATCTCCGAGGCGCTATTTAATGAGTTTTGTTGAGAACTTGATTGGGATTCTACGGAAATTATTATTAGAGTAGCTATAAATTGGAAGAGAAAGTTTGGGCAAGTACCTGACTCTTCAGGAATAACTGATAGCTTAGATTCTGTGGAATCTGCTTGATTAGTGCTGGTTTCTGCATCGTTCACTTGGTTTACTAAGTCGAGCAATACTTTGGGAAGAGCAGAGGATATTGCATTCGATTCCTCGTTGATGACGATGTCTTTTAAGAGATCATGATTTTCTTCTAACGTTTTCACTAATTTGTCTAAATCGATTTCTTGGCCATTATTAAAATCCACAAGTATTTGTGAAAATAACTGAAAGAAAATTATAATTAACCTTACATCTACTATAAATCCGTCAACATTTTGTCGGTAACAAGTTTCCCGATATTTCCCACTTGAAATGGAATCTATTTGAAATATTTAAAATTGTTCCATTCGTGGCACCTCTCCCCTACTTAAAATAAATCGAAAATGATCAAAAATAAGATTGACCAAGAAGACTTTTTGGATGTCTTTAACTAATTGAACTGTTCCTGGCCCCCATACTCAAATAAAGTTGCTCACACACCAAAGAGAGCGACGATTAAGGTCGAACAGCGGGCGATAAATTTTGAAAATAATCTCACTTGATTAATGGCATCCATTTCTGCTCTTAATTCTCGACAATCGGCTTTTGCTAGTCCCAATTGAGATTCCAAATTGTACACAGCATCCTGCTTCACGTCCACCTCTTGCTCGAGTTCATCGACTCTTTCTTGTAATTCTCTAATTTGAAAAAAAAACCTAAGATTATCACGTATGAAAGAAAAATATTTAGAAGAACTTACGTGGTTTTATTTTCTTGGGTGTTTAGTGCAGAAGTTGATTCTTCTAATTCTCCTTTAAGTCTATCCTTTTCAGTTTTGTCGGCTGCTTGTCTTTCTTCGTACAAAACTTTGAGTTGTTTGATGTTTTTCAATTGCCTCTCGTACTCTTGTCGAAGATTATCGGAGAGCAAAGAGAATTCTTTTTCTGTTAGGGACGCCTGGATGTCGTCCACTTTCGATGTTAGCTGAAAGAAAATCAAATATAGAATTAATGCAGAAGGTGGTCGATTCGATTTTCGGGCAAACGAAAAAATCGAGTTTATTATCAAAAATTCTTTTCTTCGATTCGTTGGTCACCAGACTTGTACATCTGTAGTACACTTCCTTGTTGCTATGTTGATCGGCTCCTGGGGTAGTTTCTTCCAGGCCCTCTGTAGAGCTCTTTTCTGAAGAGCTGTATCCTTACGTTTATATTGCCAAAGAATTCGGCGAAGAGTTCCCCAGACAAAGTGGTCCATCGGTGAAGCATGAGCTGATCGGACCAACCATTCTTCTTTAGTTATGAATCGACATTGACATTGATTGCTAAATTTGCCCGAAATCACTTTCTGTACATAATGGAAGACAATACAATTTAAACATCGAAGGACTTTGGGGCAATCAATCAAAAAAAATAATAATAAAGAAGAAATGCTGTGATGCAAATGGGAGAACAACTCACCTCTTTAATTTGTCCTTCTCTCATTAAGAGTAACTGTTTGGACACAGCAATGATGTCTTTGAGAGCTGCGACGTGTGTTTTGTATTTTTGGCGTTCATCTT
>JARFIZ010000341.1:0-11702 GCA_036325965.1 Sinopyrophorus schimmeli | reverse complement strand
AAATTAACTGTATTTCTGTAGAAATATACATATAGGTATATTTACATCGACTATATTATTTCTCTGCATTGATTTTAGGTTATTTAACATAGTTACAAATAGTTTAATATTGAGTGATTTTTCCTACATATTTTTTTTTATCACTTTGAAATTTTATTTAAATCTATGTATAGTACTGCCTGCATTCTTTAAATAGAATTAAAAAAAGAATTGTTTTTTTCTGTTAGATGTATAAAATAGTAGTACTAATAATTTTTTAAACATTTAAAAAACACATATTGAGTTGATTGAATCTGGTAGTAGTACAATAGTATATTGTGCAACTAGTGCGATAAGTTGTCGATTGCCCACGAGAGCGAAGTTAAGCGCCCGAGCGAAGCGAGTGCGCTTATTCATTCGCTCGAGTGACAATGGACAATATCTCACGTGTTGCAGATACTATTTTTTATTACGAATTTTAATGTATTAATTAATATGAGTATAAATTTTATAAATGTCAACCTCACTTTTTTAATATTGACACTTTTAATTTTAGCAGTTTTGCGTGCGACAAGGGTAATTTGCGTGCGATAAGTATAATTTGCGTGTGCCAAATAAACTTGTCGCACTCAAATTAATGTTTAATTTAAAATGGGCACATAGCTTCTTTTCAACCGCAACAGCGTGCGCTAAGATACTGCTTATCCCGTATGAGTAATAAAAAATATAATTATTACATAGTAATATTTAAAACAAAATGCTATATAATACATATTTTTGCATAAAACAAGATTTTTCCAGATTATGACAGTAGAAGTTTCTGTTACAGAACATTGATAGTTTCTTAATATAATAAAAGTAAAAAATTATAACAGGAATCAAAACACTTCAAGTTCTTACACATACTATACAATATAAAACCTAACATAAATAAGTATGCACGTAAGAAATACTTATTAAAAATTATAGATTACAAATAATATCTTGAACTAATATCCCGAAAAAGAGGTTCTTTAATTTATCTATTAATTAATATCTAGTTGCCTACAAATGGTATTATAATAAAAACTTTATTATTTTTAAAGCATATAGGTCAAACATAGCTATGTGGAATACTAATATTTAGGAAATATCATTAAGACCCACTGATTTAGAGACTCATTTATTCTTCAATTAATATACCTACACGTACCTATATCTTTCAATATAATTATTTAATTTTATAACTTAAAGATTGCATTTACCTTTTCATAATTTAATAGTTTAATAAAAGAAAAGCTTATATATTACATAGATTTCACCCATATAGGCTGCTTAAAATATATATAGCATTAAAAATTTTCAAGTTTTGGTGAATTTAAATTATCTTAGGCCTTCTTGGGTAAGATTCAATATTTGAATGCTTACATAGTGAAAATTACGTATACGTAAGTAACTTTATAATTACAGTTTTGTTTAGTAAGGATAAGTGGTTGCTGAAGAATCTTTCGAAGCATGAAGACCAATGGTTAAAATAGGAATTGCGTAGGTTCGGTAAAACACTGTTTATAGAGTATCAACGTTCGAATAGCAATTACGTCGCGTTAATTAACATTCGAAAAAAATATTTAATGAACTTTATTAAACAGTAAAATTAAATTCAACAATACACGGATACCTAAACATACAATTTGCAGTCGCAAAGTTTCCAGATGAAAATTTTAAAATGCTTTAGAAAATTGATGAAGATCAGTATTATTAGAAGGAATGTTTTCGAGATTATAAACTAGGTGTACGTGCGAATAAGGAAGTTAATGTACGTTATTTGAGTTGCAAATTTTATGAATCCGCAAATTTATTAACGGGCATACGGCCAATATTATTTTAGACAGACTCTCTTAATGTTAATGGAAATGTAACAGTAGAAACCATTTAACAGTATGTATATACTAATAGATATTATGAATCATGCATGTAATTTTTAATCCTCCAAATTATTGTAAATCTAAACGAATTATACAATTTATTAGTTAAGGTTTAACGATTCTCCCGACTTGGTAAATTGTTGTTTTAACCGTTAAAATATACAAGGGATGTTATCTTAACGATTACATGTTTATAAACTTACCTTGTGGCCAGGGTGCATGTATTTTGCATTATAATTATTATTAGGATATAGGGTACGTATGCAAAATGTATTTGTATGAATATTCTAAAATTTCTCTCAACGCTAACGTTGAAAATGTTCTTTCCAACTAAAACATCACACCGATTTCATCTCTCCATATTTTATGATCCTTGCGGAATCCATAATTAAGCTAATAATTCTTTTATGGATCCGGATCCTTAAAACTTCAGCATTATAGGGATGCGTTAGATTTTTTACAATCCAAAATTAACCACTTTTACGCGCACATAACATAAAAGGTAAATTTTTTAGGAAGATTTTTGCAGCTTTCCCGATTCCGGTATATGGAGTCGCTTTATCTTTTTAATAAGATCAACAATATGCATTTTATTGAAGCAATTTTGTAGCGGCAGATGTCAAGTTTATTATTTTATAAGACATCGCAATGCTTTCCGATCAAAAAGATATAAAACCGTTATTACGCTGACATCGGATGTTGATTCGCTTCCGAAATTGTATTACACAACTTTTCT
Organism: Sinopyrophorus schimmeli; assembly: GCA_036325965.1. Classification (NCBI taxonomy): domain Eukaryota; kingdom Metazoa; phylum Arthropoda; class Insecta; order Coleoptera; family Elateridae; genus Sinopyrophorus; species Sinopyrophorus schimmeli. The sequence continues at coordinate 9,083 of JARFIZ010000341.1, read as the reverse complement.
GTTCACTATTATTTTAAACTTTTCTTAATTTCGTAGCGATTTTCAAATTAGGAATTAAATTTGAATGATATTATAAGTGTTAATTTACTTTTAAATGAATAGTTTCTTCGACGGCACAATAAAAATAATTCGAGTTAAGTTTCTCGAGATCGTATTTTATGAAAGAAAAACTTTCTAGACTACACATTAAGAGAAACCTTCAAAATTCTCTGAAAGTTGGAATTAGTGAATAATACAACATTCTAAAGTGAAACTTTTGGTTCGTCCTAGTGTAGCCGAAATCCAACATTCTACAAACTTTTCCTCTTTTATTTAGCTTAAGAATTGCATCTGCCAAGTTCGAAGTATTTTATTTAATTTTACGGCGTTTTACGTGCGAGCAACAAGAAGGAAAATCGATTGCAATTATGCATAAATGAGCGTGTGCTACACACATTCATTATAGAACCCAGATGTGATGTTGATGAAGGAAAGAAGATTCTTGATTTTCACTAATGAATCCTTAGTAATTGGGGCGTACGAAGGTAAAGGTCCTGTGACGAGATATAAATAACGGGCTGGATAATAGCATTCATATTCCACCGATCTGCTCCTAATGATCCGTGTTGAACATATTGCGAGAAAGGTATGTGGATGTTAGCTCAACTTATAAGGGATTACAGTTACCCGTAGGGTTTTACAGGGTAATAATATCCTTTTCCAACTTGCTTTATTTAATTTTCATTTAATGTGTATTTTAAATTTTAAGATCTTACGGAAAAGCGTCAGTTTTAAAACTATAGGGGAACCTGTTGAACCTCGGCCAGTTTTTTAGTTATATATTTTTTATTGTAATTTGACGTACCGTACACAAACCGTATTAGCATATATTGAAAGGTCTATTATTTGAGTAGCCACCACAAAAATATCAGCAATGTCTATTTCATACTTACATATGTTTAAGACGTTTAAAAAAAATGGTTAATTAGGCCAAGGTACAACACACCCTATGTACTTCGGCCAGTACGACGATGTACCTAGGACACATTGAAAATTTGGGTTAAAACAAGATTATTTAAAGAAACATTAACTTTTCTCTACTAAAATTGTTTTATTCGGTCGAGTGAGATATTTAATCACAAATTTTTAACAAAATCAACATAACATTCATAGTATTTCTTTCTTAACTTTTGAATCAGTCATTAGGATTAACTTATATAAGAACACTAGCAATATCTAGGTATTTTATTCAGTCTTAAGCATTTAGCAGAAGCCCCAGTACTTCTGTATCTTTGGAACATAATAACTTTCTCTGGTTTTGTTAACTCTGAGGCATTTTAATTTTTTCTGTAATGTCACTTATCGGAACCTTCGTTTACAAATATAACATAGTCGCCAATATTGTAATTAATAGGCGTTCTTTTCTTCTTCTCTTTACTTCTAGACAAGATTTTTGAAATATTAAATATATTTTATTGGGAATCTATTATATAAATGTGAAATACATAAAAATATATCCTCCTGGTCAAAGTATAACATCCAGGATGTACCTAGGCCACTGACCAAAGTACAACTGATCGATAGTGACCGAAGTACAACACTACTTCATTGCTGTAGAAAACGGTGGATTTTAATTATTTGAGGATACATATCTCGCAAGTTTATTATTTTTTAAATACTTGTTAAGTCAAAGAACCGACCGCATATAAAAGTTAAGCGATTATTATAAAGCGTATAAAACTATTAGATTTCAAAGTATATAAAAAATAATTACTTTTTTCGACAAAAATTTTTTAACTTCGATAACACCAACTACCGGCTTAATGGCGGTAAGCGACTAACTACACATTGGATAGTTAGCAGTGATGTACCGAATACCACAGACAACAGAATTTAATAGCGCGGGAATATTTCAAACGGGCCAATTGGCCTAGGTACACATATGGCCCAGGTTCAACAGGTTCCCCTACTTTCTAAATATAATTGATTATTGCCGTATTTTACAACTTTTCTAATCTGGGGCCTTTTTTAAATTTTAATTATTGGTCTATACTATGGGCCAGGGTCGATTAAAACAACTTTTATTCTAAAACATAGTTATTTCTATGTATTTGACCACTAGGGAACCGATTTTAAAAGAATATTTGAAATCGGTGAATGAGTTTTTAATAATTCCGAAAAACCAAAAAACTCGAAATTTCGGATTTAGCAAGATTTTAAAAAATTTGAGGTCCTACGATGTTTAGGATCGTTTTATTGATTTTAGAATGTATTTGTTTGTCAAAATCCGTTAAGTGGTTCTTTAATTATTGCAAAAAACGAAAAAAATTGACAAAACGGATATTTTAAAAATCATATCTCCAAACGGTATTGATTTTCCTCAGTAGTATTTTTTATAATTTAAAGAAACACTTCAACTTTCAAACAAAACAATAAAATTGAGTTTTTAACTCGGATTTTTTAAAATACGAATTTTTGAATTATTTATCGAAAATATGAAAAATATGGGCGGAATATCCAAACTTAAATGGACCATGACTCTTCATTAGGAAAATTAGAAAAATGTTTTGTAAATGAAATATTAAATTCCAATTTAAGTTTGGATTCTTCCCCCATATTTTTCATTTTTTTGTTTTAAAACTGAAGTGTTTTTTAAATTATAAAAAATACTCTTGAGGAAAATCAATACCGTTTCAGAGATATGGTTTTTCAAAAATACCCGTTTTTGTCAATTTTTTTCCGTTTTTTTGCAATAACTAAAGAACCACTTAACCGATTTTGACAAATAAATCTATTCTAAAATCAGTAAAATGATCCTAAACAATGTAGGGCCTCAGATTTTTTTAAATCTTGCTAAATCCGAAATTTCGAGTATTTCGGTTTTGCAGAATTATATTAAAAACTAACGCACCGATTTCAAAATTTTTCAAAATCGGTTTCCTCGTGGTCAAATACATAGAAATAACTATGTTTTAGAACAACAATTTAAACCTAATGTTTACAAGCCATTCGTATTTTTAAAAATTTAATATCAGAGAACAATCTATTAATTTGCGCAAAAAAAGACACATTTTTACTAAAAAAAATTCAGGCACTTGACACGCAATTTGAACGTTGAGCTTCCAACCGAAAACTGAAAAACGTTATATTTTCCGAAACGAAAACTAAAACGGAACCGAAAAAATATTTCATATGATGGTATATGCAGAGGCGGATTTACGAATTTGGCACCCCTACTTTGAAGAATTTTAAAATTATAAAAATTTGAAATTAATAACCTTGAATTGGAAGTAATACAAAATTTACATTTCTGCCAGTACAGAGATTGTATAAATAAAAGAAACTTTTATACTTGTGTGTTTTTGGAAATTTTTATTATTTTAGGAATTATAAGCTCGTGGCACTTTAAGTAAAACACCCGGTATGTAAGATGGGGCGTATTTCTAGCCAGTGCATATTACACCGTTTTACCCTATGTGTTTTAAAGAAAACCAATAATTTGCTTTTTAGATAAAATAAAAATATTTCAGGAATATGTTTAAAGACATAAAGAGAAATTAAATCAAAAACAAACAAGCCTATACGTACCTATATAACATCGTTCCTTTTCATTTCCAAAAAAGAGTAATTTTATATTAGTAATTAATCATTAAATGTCTTACATGATTATTTTTATTATTGATATCAATTTTTTTTTGCCTTTATACTGTTTCTTTTTTAAAATTATCGCAAACCTTGTAAAAGTTGTCTTAAGCATTGTTTACCGTAGTCAATTTATTGAATTCAAGTAATTTAACTAGTGTGAACGACACTTGACTGATTGAGAATCACTGAATTAAGGATTCGTTTATATTTCATAAACTAAAATGCGAGATCGATATTTTAACGTAAAACCAAAATACTAGGTTAGTATCCCCAAACCGCGTAGTTAAAAATCATCTATTTTGGTGCAAAGTTTTAATATTAATTATTAATTGAAAGTATGAATTTTATGTTGACGTGGAACAATTTTTCAATACATAAATGAGTATGATAAGTATAAAAATTTATTATTTAATACCTAAATTATTTAAATAATAAGCATTAGTGGATTATCTGTTTGTTTGTATATACCGAGTTTTATAAGCCAAAAGATTATTGTTCCTTTTAAAATTATCTGCTATAATTAACCCCCAAGATTTGTTTTGTTTCAAAATATTGATTAAAACAAGAAAATTAGATAATTTTGTACCGATGTTTCTGTTTTTATGTTAATATATTATTTATTGTCTTACTATTTGAGCGGTATTACTTATATTAGCGATAACTATTTTTTCTCAAACGTATTAACGGATTACGAGTATGAATTTTACAATTTAATTAATATGAATAGATGCGTAAAATAGAGGGAAAATTCCTCCATAGTCAAGTTTTATGCTTTTAATTTGGAATTTCCATTTTAATAAATAATTGTACTTTCTCAAAAAAATTCGAATGTAAAATTAATCAAACAGTACTGCTGTTTTTCGCTCAAATGTTTATATTTTGGTATTTTTAGTTAAACATCATTTTTTCTGTCCTTTTTTGTTGTTAAAAAGTGAATTCTTATATTACCAGATAAGTCAAAATTTATATCTTGACTTGATAAATTTTTCCAAAATATAATATATTTTACGGGGCATTGACACACATTTAAAAACAATTAAAAATTCAGAAGGAAACCAAAATATTTGACAATGCTCCAATTTTATTTAACAATTAAACTATTTTGAAAAATTTCTCCATTGTGTAGTTTTTTCAGATAATTTAATCAAGTGAAACCAATTTAAAAACAAGAATATAGGTATATCAGAAAATGTAATACTTTCAACACAGTGGGATAAAACGTACCATAAATGTCCACTAGCAGTGAAAATTTTATGAATTGCTCGTTTTTAATATGCAAATTAATTAATTAGTCATTAACTGTAATGTACCCCGGTCAATATTTACACGATAAGGTTATTTACTGAATATCTCATTTTATACTTTTTATAGTCAATTTTACAAAGTTTATGACCAAATTACGATAATGTTTTCATTTATTCATAAACAATAATAGTATCACATTTCAGCTGTGATTGTTGTTTTGCGTTTATTAACTTTTTTACAATTTTGTTATATAAAAATAACTCTCGATGCAATAAATCGGTCATTTACTTGGCGTTTACCCTAGTGTAATACAATGTGTTCCGCCGCATCTATTACTCTAGTTTTATTTCTTATCCAGTTTTTGACCTTTTGTCTTCTAGTCTAATGCCCAGCATCATCTCTCCATTTTTCTTTGAGCAACTTTTATTTTCTCTATTATAGTTTTTGTCAGGCTCCAGGTTTTTGATGTGTAGGTAAGTGTTGGGTGGAACCCATTGGTTATATATTCTTGTTTTCAATTGCTCTGCGGGAAATCCGATTTAAATATATTTTTTAGTTTTCCATATGTAGCCCACACTAGTTGTATTCTTCGCTCTGTATTTTCTCTCTGATAGTCTTTTGCTATTGATATTTTTTGTCCTAGGTATACATACTTTTCTACGACTTCTATAGCGTTGTTTGTGTTAAGTTGGATTGGTGTTACATCCGCCATGTTTGACATAATTTTTGATTTTGATATGTTTATTTTAAGTCCTATAGTCTAAGCTTTGTTTTTTAATTCTGATGTGATTCTATTCAGGTCTTCCATGTTATTTGCTAATATGGTGATATCGTCTGCAAATCTCAGATAGTTGAGGTATTCTCCGTTAATGTTTATACTTATATTGTCTCATTCCAGTGTTTTAAATAGATTTTCTAGGCTGTTGGTAAATATTTTGGGGGATATGGTATCTCCCTGTTTTATTATGCTTCTGTTTATTAATATTGGATTTGTTTTTTCCAAGACCTGCACGATTATTACTGCTTCTTCATACAAAGCCTTGATAAGATTTATGTATCGGATATCTATTTTGCATCTCTTCAGTGCGTTTATCAAGGCCCATGATCTATAGTGTTAAAGATCTTTTCAAAATCAATAAAGGCCAGATATAATGGCCAAACAGCTAAAACAGAGTGTACTTAATAGTATTCCAGTTAGTAGGGGTTAAGTATTCTTTTTTAGTGATTTTGATAATGTACATAAGTAGATATCTACTTTAATCATAACTAAGATTTTGCTTAATCAGGAATTCAATATGCCAAAATGATATTATTATCGGGCGTAACTGGCATGTCAAAACTTACTTCAGTCTGGTCTCGATATAATTAGAAAAAAAACTTTAATATAATTTATATCTAATCTTCGTTGTAGGTGATTATAATTTTGCATTACATTTTAAATTTTTGAAAAGGATGCATGCATATTGTTCGAAAAGTTATTAAATCATAAGGACGAACTAGAAACTTAATAAGATAGGAAAATTAAAGGATAACGTACTCATAAAATCCGTCCTTTTATTAGCTCATTCTAAAACACTTTCCTTGGTAAGAAGGAAGTACCGACATAACACCGGTCTCCGGTATTTAGTAATATTTAGTATCGCGACAGTAGCGCATAATGTGCAGTGTTTGCGGGTTAATTAGACATTCGGGGAATGAGGGGTGGCCTGGCACAGGGTATCACCGATATTGGCGCTATGCAGCACGGTTTCACGTGCGTTATGCTCGCCCGCCGCGCATTAAGCCAAGCAATGGTTTAAACGGGGGGAGAGATCAATTAACAACAACCCCATCGTCCCGTCTTACCCCCACAGAGACGGAATTAGGATTAAGAAGCTCACGAAATGAGAAATCCATATGTAGATTATAGAACTCCGCTTGAGCCGCAAAATTCGTAATTAAGCGCTAAAAATTTACTCGACCAAAACTGAAGCACTTGCAAAATTCCAGATTTAATTAACTCTCTAACTAATCAAATGCGAAACTGCAATGTAGCCTATTAAGACTGTATTTTTATACTAAACGTTTATTGCTTTTTTTATTTATATCTTTGCTATTTAATTAAAAATTCATAGAGATTCCTTTTTATGTAAGGAAGTATTATCAACTATACAAGTATTTCGTATATGTGCACACTTAAAACATTTGATTATAGTATTAGTCAGAGAAGCGGCAGATTTATAACTTTGGATTTTGAGTGGTTGTTCTGCGTGTTTAGTAGTCGTTAAGTACAATAATTGACTTTTAACTGATTATTGTCATTAATCTCTTAACTCAAAGATATTCCGCTGTTTAGCTCAATATTTGTTTAATTCAGTTAAAGTAAAAAAAATTCCAAGTCTAAAAATAATATTCATTGAAAATTAACTTATGTAGCAAAAATGTGCTACATTAAAATAAATGTTGACAAATAAAGTAAATTTTTATAAAGTTACAAGAAGAATTTCTTTTTGTTAATGCATTCTACGGTAGACGTATTCCTTACATTCAACACCGTACAATCGGGTCTCCTTTTATGCGGATTTTTTATGCGATTCTGAAATTATACGGCTCATAATTCTTAGTTACAGTTTTGACGATCTGGAAATTTGCATTTTACTTAAAATCACGATTTCTTCGTTTAATATTCGCACATACTGTAAGTTATTGAAACATATTACTCATAGGCAAGAAGAGTGATAAATACAACCCAAAAAACCAATTTTTTAAAGAACGAAAAAACGGAACTAGTACTAATACAAAATCATAAGACAGTCACTCATAAAAAATTCGGAATCTGGCTCAATGGCAATTTAGCATTATGATACTTTTTTCTTCGGAAGAGAATGATTTAAAAATTAACATTAAAGCCCTAACTCAAAATAGCCAATTTTTTAAAATGTGTCGTTTTTCTTGCCGATGAACAATATATTGTAGGTATGTGTAGAGTTACAATTTTAGTTACCATAATATCGTCAAATAACGATGATCATCAAAATATGAATAAAAAAAAAAGTAATTTCGGTTACCCATATATATTTCTTTGAATAAAAGTAAAAACTCCAGAAAAAAAATACTGAAAAAGCTTTGTTTTGCTTTAAGTTTTTATAAAAACTATCTATAGATATTAATTTTTTTTTGAAATTCTATATTTATTATAACAATCTTTTTTATATAAATTTTAGAAAAAAATTACCTGTTTACTTTGGTTATATGAAATTTGTGAAAACGGAACATAGGGTAACTCCGGACACTCAAATAAAATATAACAAAGTCTCTGTTCTTATTTTATTCTCTTAAATAAAAGTAGGAACATCTTCAATCATATTAATAAAAATTAGTATCATATCAATTTTTTTTAATGAAATATGTTCAAAATTTTTTGGTCTTCATTTTTTGCAACACAAAACACGGCGGGTGCCCCGGACATAGTAGTTAATGGTAGATCAGTTGTTTCTTGACCTTATAAGTGTCACAATAATCTGAAGAATTTATATAAACACAATCTTTATGGACCCAATCTTTGCATTCATCGCACTGAATCTAGTCTTCTTCTAAAGTTTTTCTGGATATGATGCATTGGGTTTTTTCCTCGATCTTCTTGGAAAAGACCTTGAATATTTTTCTTTGTTTTCAACGTCTTTTTAGTGTTTTTGCCTTTTTTGCCTTATCGTTTTTATTGCCTTACTTTTGCGCCTATACAAACACATAGCTTTTAAAAAATAGACAAATTTTATCTAATGGTACAAAATATTGTTTCAAATTGAGTAGATGCACATAATTTTTAATTGTTTTATTACATTCTGTCTAAAAATGAATACACATTTGGCGAGTTAGCAGCTTCTTCCTCACCATATTATTAATTATTAATTAAGAAAGTTTAAATTTTAATATGTTCGTTATTGCATTACACCCTTCAATAACAAGTATTCTATGGCAATTAAGTGAGTTACCTAAACCAATAATATTTTCAGAAAATCTTGTTTCTATTAAATTATAATAATACCTAACAATTTATCGAATAGATACTTCATAGATAAAGCAAAGCATATTTACTTCTTGAAATCATAAATTAAAAAAAAACTGCAATGTAATGAAATAATTTACTTTAATTTTAATATTAATTTAATATAATAAACAAAAATCTAAATGCTTATTTTTAAAAGTAATATTATCCAATTTTTTTCATTTAAAAA